>OVBN01000094.1:0-28737 GCA_900406565.1 Turritis glabra | reverse complement strand
TTAAAACGCGGGAACTCTCTCATGCTTCAGTGAACCGAGTAAACAACCCTCAACTTGCAGACCATAATCCAGAATACGAAGAGCAAAGCTTTACCAAAACCTCTCAACACATTCTCAACCTAGTTTCATTTTCCAAACATAAACTCTTCACATTCATTAAAGGTTGCGTGAGCTTCTCGCTACAAGCACTATTCAGGGTAGACGACGCTAAGGGATTTAAGGCTATTGAGAGGTGAAGTTCAGAGTGTTTAAGGGTTACCCGGCGCTCGTAGAGGATGCAGGATATCGCACAAAATTGTAAGAGAGAATGGTCCATTTGAGTTCCACATTCTCTAAACCACTTTTCCTCCATTTTCGCCAAGTCTCTCCGTGAGCTTCAATCCTCCATTCCAGCTAACTTTTAGACCTAAAAATGACTCAAAATAAAATAAAAAACTCGATAATTACCTACAAAAACAAATGTTAGAATGCGTCAAATGCATTATATCATTTCCCCCAGACATAGATCTTTGTTTATCTTCCAACAAATTCAATACTAAGTGAAAGAGAAGGTTTGAAAACGCGGGAACTCTCTCATCCTCTGTGAACCGAGTAAATAATCCTCAACCTGCAGACCACATAATTCAGAATATGAAAAGCAAAGCTTTACCAAAACCTCCATTCTCAACCTAGTTTCATTTCTAAACATAAACTTTTCACATTCATTAAAGGTTGCGTGAGCTTCTCTACAACCACTATTCAGGTTAATGATGCTAAGAGATATAAGGCTATTAGAGGTGTAGTTCAGAGTGTTTAAGTGTTACCCGGCGCCGTGAGGATGCAGGATATCACAAAAAAATTGTAAGAGAGAAATGCTCCATTTGAGTCCACATTCTCTGAACCACTTTCAACTATTTTCGCCAAGTCTCTCCGTGACCTTCAATCCTCCATTCCAGCCAGCTTTTAGACCTAAAATGACCCAAAATAAAATTAAAGACTCGATAAATACCTACAAAACAAAGGTTAGACTCCAAAAACGCATTATATAATTCTCCAGACTTACATCTTTGTTTGTCCTCAAACAAATTGAAGACCAAGTGAAAGAGAACGGTTTGAAAACGCGGGAACTCTCTCATCCTCAGTGAACCGAGTAAACAACCCTCAACCTGCAGACCACATAATCAAGAATATGAACAGCAAGGCTTTACCAAAACCTCTCAACACATTCTCAACCTAGTTTCATTTTCCAAACATAAACTCTTCACATTCATTAAAGGTTGCGTTAACTTCTCGCTACAAGCACTATTAAGGGTAGACGACGCTAAGGATTAAGGCTATTGAGAGGTGAAGTTCAGAGTGTTGAAGGGTTATCCGGTGCTCGTAGAGGATGCAGCATATGGCACAAAATTGTAAGAAAATGGGTCCATTTGAGTTCCACATTCTCTAAACCACTTTTGCTCTATTTTTGCCAAGTCTCTTCGTGAGCATCAATCCTCCATTCCAGCCACCTTTTAGATCTAAAATGACTCAAAATAAAATTAAAGACTCGATAAATACCTACGAAACAAAGGTTAGAATGCGCCAAAAATGCATTAGATAAATTCCCCAGACTTAGATCTTTGTTTGTCCTCAAACAAATTGAAGACCAAGTCAAAGAGAACGGTTTGAAAACGCGGGAACTCTCTCATCCTCAGTGAACCGAGTAAACAACCCTCAACCTGCAGACCACATAATCCAGATTATGAATAGCAAATCTTTACCATAACCTATTAACACATTCTCAACCTAGTTTCATTTTCCAAACATAAACTATTCACATTCATTAAAGGTTGCGTGAGCTTCTCCCTACAAACACTATTCAGGGTAAACGACGCAAAAGGATTGAGAGATAAAGTTTAGAGTGTTTAAGGGTTACCCGGCGCTCTTAGAGGTTGAAGGATATCGCACAAAATTGTAAGAGAGAATGGTTCCATTTGAGTTCCACATTCTCTAAACCACTTTTCCTATATTTTCACCAAGTCTCTCCGTGAGCTTCAATCCTCCATTCCAGCCAACTTTTAAACTTAAAATGACTCAAAATAAAATAAAAGACTCGATAATTACCTACAAAACAAAGGTTAGAATGCGTCAAAAATGCATTATATAAATTCCCCAGACTTAGATCTTTGTTTGTCCTCAAACAAATTGAAGACCAAGTGAAAGAGAAGGATTTGAATATGCGGGAACTCTCTCATCCTCAATGAACCGAGTAAACAACCCTCAACCTGCAGACCACATAATCTAGAATATGAATAGCAAAACTTTACCAAAACCTCTCAACACATTCTCAACCTAGTTTAATTTTCTAAACATAAACTCTTCACATTCATTAAAGGTTGCGTGAGCTTCTCGCTATAACCACTATTCAGGTTAGATGACGCTAAGAGATATAAGGCTATTTAGAGGTGAAGTTCAGAGTGTTTAAGGGTTACCCGGTGCTTATAAAGTATGCAGGATATCGCAAAAAATTGTAAGAGAGAATGGTTCCATTTGAGTTCCACATTCTCTGAACCACTTTTCCTCTACTTTTGCCAAGTCTCTCCGTGAGCTTCAATCCTCAATTCCAGCCATCTTTTAGACCTAAAATGACACAAAATAAAATAAACGACTCGATAAATACCTACAATACAAAGGTTAGAATGCGTCAAATACGTATTATATCATTTCCCCCAGACTTAGTTCTTTGTTTATCTTCAAAAAAATTCAAGACCAAGTGAAAGAGAAGGGTTTGAAAACGCGGGAACTCTCTCATCCTCTGTGAACCGAGTAAATAGTCCTTAACCTGCAGACCACATAATTCAGAATATGAAAAGCAAAGCTTTACCAAAACCTCTAAACACATTCTCAACCTAGTTTCATTTTCTAAACATAAACTCTTCACATTCATTAAAGGTTGCGTGAGCTTCTCGCTACAACCACTATTCAGGTTAGGTGACGCTAAGAGATATAAGGCTATTAAGAGGTGAAGTTCAGGGTGTTTAAGTGTTACCCGGCGCTCGTTGAGGATGCAGGATATCACAAAAAATTGTAAGAGAGAATGGTTCCATTTGAGTTCCACATTCTCTGAACCACTTTTCCTTTATTTTCGCCAAGTCTCTCCGTGAGCTTCAATCGTCCATTCCAGCCACCTTTTAGACCTAAAATGACCCAAAATAAAATTAAAGACTCGATAAATACCTACAAAACAAAGGTTAGACGCCAAAAACGCATTATATAAATTCTCGAGACTTACATCTTTGTTTGTCCTCAAACAAATTGAAGACCAAGTGAAAGAGAACGGTTTGAAAACGCGGGAAATCTCTCATCCTCAGTGAACCGAGTAAACAACCCTCAACCTGCAGACCACATAATCCAGAATATGAACAGCAAGGCTTTACCAAAACCTCTCAACACATTCTCAACCTAGTTTCATTTTCCAAACATAAACTCTTCACATTCATTAAAGGTTGCGTGAGCTTCTCGCTACAACCACTATTCAGGTTAGATGACGCTAAGAGATATAAGGCTATTTAGAGGTGAAGTTCAGAGTGTTTAAGGGTTACCCGGCGCTCGTTAAGGATGCAGGATATCGCAAAAAATTGTAAGAGAAAATGGTTTCATTTGAGTTCCACATTCTCTGAACCACTTTTCCTCTATTTTCGCCAAGTCTCTCTGTGAGCTTTAATCCTCCATTCCAGCCACCTTTTAGACCTAAAATGACTCAAAATAAAATAAAAGACTCGATAATTACCTACAAAACAAAGGTTAGAATGCGTCAAAAATGCATTATATCAATTTCCCTAGACTTATATCTTTGTTTGTCCTCAAACAAATTGAAGACCAAGTGAAAGAGATGGTTTTTAAAACGCGGGAACTCTCTCATGCTCAGTGAACCGAGTAAACAACCCTCAACTTGCAGACCACATAATTCAGAATACGAAGAGCAAAGCTTTACCAAAAGTTCTCAACACATTCTCAACCTAGTTTACTTTTCCAAACATAAACTCTTCACATTCATTAAACGTTGCGTGAGCTTCTGGCTACAAGCACTATTCAGGGTAGACGACGCTAAGGGATTTAAGGCTATTGAGAAGTGAAGTTCAGAGTGTTTAAGGGTTACCCGGCGCTCGTAGAGGATGCAGGATATCGCAAAAAATTGTAAGAGAGAATGGTTCCGTTTGAGTTCCACATTCTCTAAACCACTTTTCCTCCATTTTCGCCAAGTCTCTCCGTGAGCTTCAATCCTCCATTCCAGCTAACTTTTAGACCTAAAATGACTCAAAATAAAATAAAAAACTCGATAATTACCTACAAAACAAAGGTGAGAATGTGTCTAATACGCATTATATCATTTTCTCCAGACATAGATCTTTGTTTATCTTCAAACAAATTCAATACCAAGTGAAAGAGAAGGGTTTGAAAACGCGGGAACTCTCTCATCCTCTGTGAACCGAGTAAATAATCCTCAACCTGCAGACCACATAATTCAGAATATGAAAAGCAAAGCTTTACCAAAACCTCCATTCTCAACCTAGTTTCATTTTCTAAACATAAACTCTTCACATTCATTAAAGGTTGCGTGAGCTTCTCGTTACAACCACTTTTCAGGTTAGATGATGCTAAGAGATATAAGGCTATTAAGAGGTGTAGTTCAGAGTGTTTAAGTGTTATCCGGCGCTCGTTGAGGATGCAGGATATCACAAAAAATTGTAAGAGAGAATGGCTCCATTTGAGTTCCACATTCTCTGAACCACTTTTCAACTATTTTCGCCAAGTCTCTCCGTGACCTTCAATCCTCCATTCCAGCCACCTTTTAGACCTAAAATGACCCAAAATAAAATTAAAGACTCGATAAATACCTACAAAACAAAGGTTAGACGCCAAAAACGCATTATATAAATTCTCCAGACTTACATCTTTGTTTGTCCTCAAACAAATTGAAGACCAAGTGAAAGAGAACGGTTTGAAAACGCGGGAACTCTCTCATCCTCAGTGAACCGAGTAAACAACCCTCAACCTGCAGACCACATAATCAAGAATATGAACAGCAAGGCTTTACCAAAACCTCTCAACACATTCTCAACCTTGTTTCATTTTCCAAACATAAACTCTTCACATTCATTAAAGGTTGCGTTAGCTTCACGCTACAAGCACTATTAAGGGTAGACGACGCTAAGGGATTTAAGGCTATTGAGAGGTGAAGTTCAGAGTGTTGAAGGGTTATCCGGTGCTCGTAGAGGATGCAGCATATGGCACAAAATTGTAAGAAAATGGGTCCATTTGAGTTCCACATTCTCTAAACCACTTTTCCTCTATTTTTGCCAAGTCTCTTCGTGAGCATCATTCCTCCATTCCAGCCACCTTTTAGATCTAAAATGACTCAAAATAAAATTAAAGACTCGATAAATACCTACAAAACAAAGGTTAGAATGCGTCAAAAATGCATTATATCAATTTCCCTAGACTTAGATCTTTGTTTGTCCTCAAACAAATTCAAGACCAAGTGAAAGAGAAGGTTTTGAAAACGCGGGAACTCTCTCATCCTCAGTGAACCGAGTAAAAAACCATCAACCTGCAGACCACATAGTCCAAAATATGAATAGCAAAGCTTTACCAAAACCCCTTAACACATTCTCAACCTAGTTTCAATTTCCAAACATAAACTCTTCAAATTCATTAAAGGTTGCGTGAGCTTCTCGCTACAAGCACTATTCAGTGTAGACGACGCTAAGGGATTTAAGGATATTGAGAGGTGAAGTTTAGAGTGTTTAAGGGTTATCCGGTGTTTGTGGAGGATGCAGGATATGTGATATATCATGGTTTTTACGGTTTTTAACCATGATATAAGAGTCGTTTATAGAGTCTTTACAGTATCCTCTAGTCTTTTAGAGTCTTTGCAGGTCTAGGAGCGTTTTGGACTTATTTGGAGATTATGGGATGTTTTGGAGCAAGCCGAGAAGTTACGCTGAAGAAACAAACTCGGAGAGCAAAATTGGTGTGAGTGTCGATCGACACTAGCCATTAGTGTCGGTCGACACCAATATCTGACGGCAATCGAATTTCCCATCTCTTTCAAGTTTTGAAGAATTGTAAATTCTGCCTAGAAGTGTTCCCTGTTTACAAATAAAGCCCAAATCGTGTTTTAGCATATATATAGGATTTTAAAGTCATTGTTTAGACCTATGCTTTAGAATGCTTGATTTTTGAGCAGCCACCTCTTCAGGGATTTTTGGAGAAGATTTCTAAACTCTTTTTTTCTTCTTTTGATTTTCTTAATGCAATTTATTCAGTTTATGATTTGTGTTTCATTTATCATGTGTGAGTAATCTCCCTATTAGATTTAGGGTTTTTCTAGGGATATGATGAATTGTTGAATTGGATTGTTCTGTTAGGGTTATCATATAGTTCTTCATCTAGGTTGACTTTAATGTTAGTTCTAGACTGATCACCTGGAATTTAGATCATAGGATAATTAATAGACATGAAAGTGTTATTGATTTCCTGAATTAAACCTTGATGAGAAAAATACCTATCTGCAAAGACATTTGATTTAGAGATTTTGTGAACATATCAAACCTGAACTTTAATGCTTGTTTAATTTGAAGAATTCGCAAAGAGATTTGGGATTCTAAAATTTAGGCATAGATAATCTTCGCAACGAAAGTTGGTTGATTTTACATTAGTGATTTGAGTTCTAGAACGGTTCTTAATTACAATCCATATAATTGTTTGTTCTGCAATTCTGAATTTCCTGAGAATTTCCATAAGTCTAGCTTTTTCCCTATTGAATTCATATCCTTTACTTTTTACACTGTTAATTTTACATTTTATCTTTTGACATTTAGCTAAATTTTCAAACTGCTAATCTATTGTGTGAACATTAGTCCATGTGGATTCGATCCCTAAATACTACAGTGATCTCTTAATTTGAGAGAGTAGCTCAAGGGTAAATTTGAGCATATCAAATTTTGGCACCGTTGCCGGGGACTCTTGTTTCACCATTAGATTTCTGTTACGTTTTTTTTGTTTTTCTTTTCTCTTTGTGTTTCAGGTTTATGCCTAATCGCAAAATCAGGAGCAACAAATATCTTCAGCTTGCAAATCCTTCTAACCAAGACATAACAAGAATTGAGCGCACTAACCGCAAAGCAAAGAAACTTGCTGCAATGGATCATTTTGTTGTTTTGGTGAGGGATGAAGCTGGGGTACTACGTGATCAAGAGGGCAACGTACAAAATGAGTAGGACCAGAAACTTGATGCTGAGGGTAATGTGATACCCGAACCCGCCGTTGTTGTCGATCGACACCCTGCTGGTATCGCTCGACACCCACCTGCTATTGAGGCTCCGGATTTGCAGGCAGCTGCTGCTGCTGCCGCTGTTGCTCGTGGCAGGACACTAGGGGACTACAACAGGCCAGATCAATTCTATGCGAATCGATCTGCTATCATTCCCCCACCCTTTCAGAGGAATGACTTCGAGCTGAAACCCGCATATTTCACTCTTGTGGGACAGCATCCCTTCCATCGTCTTCCTCACGAGCAACCCATGGATCCTATTGAGAGGTTTGAGGATCTCGTTACAAGCATCAAGGCTAATGGAGTCTCTACGGATTTCCTCTTCTGCAAAATTTTCCCTTATTCTCTTAGAGAAGCAGCTTATTGGCTCAAGCAATTGAAGCCAGAATCTCTGACAACTTGGTGGGAGACCAAGAATGCATTCTTAAACAACTTCTATGATGATGCACGGTCAGAGGATGCGAGAACAAAGATCTCTACTTTTTCTCAACAACCTGCTAAAGCATTCAAGGCTGCTTGGGCAAGATTCAGAGCTTATCAGAGAGATTGTCCGCATCATGGGTTCAGTGAGGTTCAGTTGTTGGGTATCTTCTTCAGAGGTATAGATTGGAGGTATCAAATGGCTTTGGATGCTGCAAGCAATGATAACTTCAACACCAGGTATCCCGAGGATGCTGTCATCTTGATTGAGAACTTAGTTTCTAGCAATAGCACGAAAAATGCAGATTTCGAGAGAAAGAAGCAAGCAGAAAACTCTGAGGGTGGTCAGATTGCTGAAGTGAAAGCCAAGTTGGATTCTGTGCACAATCTTCTTGTGGGTAAGAGATCAGTTCACCTTGCTGCTGAGGTTGGAACGTTTAAGCCAGAAGGGAGATCCAAAGAAGAGGTACAGTATGTCAATCAGGCTGGATTTCAGGATCAGATGTATGGTAACTATCAGAGGAACTACAAGAAATCAACATTTTTCTGCATACAACCCGAAGGCCTGAATACCAGAATGCTTATCCGAACAGCAGTGTCACCAGGAACTTTGGGAGTTCTTCATATCAGAAACCTCCTTCGCAGACTTCAGAGAGTGAGGTTAAGTCTATGCTAGAGCAGATTCTAGAGGGTCAGCAGAAGATTACAGTGGACTTCAATGGAAAGATCGATGCTCTGTACACTGATTTGAATGGGAATTTCGAAACTCTGAGCACCCATGTCAAGAAGCTAGACACTCAAGCTGCTCAGACCACTAAGTCTGTCAAAAGACAAGAGGGATTCCTTCCTAGAAGGACTGGTGCATGCAATGCTATTCTGGTGGCCGATATGGATGATTTCAGTGATGGTACAGATTTTGACGTTTCACACTCAGTGTCGATCGACACCAACCCTATGTGTCGATCGATACCAGCCAAAATTCCTGAGAATTCGAGTCGAGACGGAGAGAAATCGACCCCGGTCGATACAAAGGACTCGACATAGGATGTCAGTGTCGACCGACACCACCTGGGTGTCGATCGACACCCCTCAGAGGATGAAGGGAATTTGATGCAAGACGGACCAAAATCGATCGAGCTCGACACCAGAGTGTCGATACCATAGGTCAGTGTCGATCGACACCAACCTAGTGTCGATTGACACCCTGAGCGGACTGAACCACAATCTATCAACAATCCTCAGGTCGTAGAAAGGGTGTATAAGCCTAAGGTTCCCTATCCAAAGAGTCTTAGGAAGTCTAAACAGGAGATAAAGGATGCTCGATGCAAAGCAATCATGGATAAGGTGGTGATTGAGATGTCTCTAGCTGATGCAGTCACGATTTCACCTCCACTTAAGCGGTATGTGAAGAGAATGATTACTAATGGTCTGAGTCATGAGGAAGGAGCTTTACTTACCAGGGAAATCTTTGCGCATATCTCGCATGAGGCCCCACAGAGAAAGAAAGGAAAAAAGCAGAAAGTGGTCGCCTTTGAGCAAGTCAGTGCCATGATTCAGAGTAAAATTCCAGAGAAGCTACCTGATCCGGAAAATTTTGTGTTAGATTGCTCAATCTTCACAGGACGATTTTTGCATTCTCTCTATGATCTTGGTTCCAGTATTAACTTGATGCCTAACTCTGTTGCTGTATGCTTGGGGATGACTGATTTAAAGCCGACCAGGATCTCTCTCATCTTAACTGATCGAACCAAAAGGATTCCAGAAGGTATCTTAGAAGATGTTCCAGTACAAATTGGTGACGTGAACTTCTCGCTACAAGCACTATTCAGGGTAGACGACGCTAAGGAATTTAAGGCTATTCAGAGGTGAAGTTCAGAGTGTTTAAGGGTTATCCGGTGCTCGTAGAGGATGCAGGATATGGCACAAAATTGTAAGAGAGAATGGGTCCATTTGAGTTCCACATTCTCTAAACCACTTTTCCTCTATTTTCGCCAAGTGTCTCCGTGAGCATCAATCCTCCATTCCAGCCACCTTTTAGACCTAAAATGACTCAAAATAAAATTAAAGACTCGATAAATACCTACAAAACAAAGGTTACAATGCGCCAAAAACGTATTATATAAATTCTCCAGACTTAGATCTTTGTTTGTCCTCAAACAAATTGAAGACCACGTGAAAGAGAACGGTTTGAAAATGCGGGAACTATCTCATCCTCAGTGAACCGAGTAAACAACCCTCAACCTGCAGACCAGATAATCCAGAATATGAATAGCAAAGCTTTACCGAAACCTATCAACACATTCTCAACCTAGTTTCATTTTCCAAACACAAACTCTTCACATTCATTAAAGGTTGCGTGAGCTTCTCGCTACAAGCACTATTCAGGGTAGACGACGCTAAGGGATTTAAGGCTATTGAGAGGTGAAGTGCAGAGTGTTTAAGGGTTATCCGGTGCTCCTACAGGATGCACGATATGGCACAAAATTGTACGAGAGAATGGGTCCATTTGAGTTACAGATCTTCAAACCAATTTTCCTCTATTTTCGCCAAGTCTCTCCGTGAGCATCAATCCTCCCTTCCATCCACCTTTTCGACCTAAAGTGACTCAAAATAAAATTAAAGACTCGATAAATACCTACAAAACAAAGGTTAGAATACCCCAAAAACGCATTATATAATTCCCGAGACTTAGATCTTTGTTTGTCCTCAAACAAATTGAAGACCAAGTGAAAGAGAACGGTTTGAAAACGCGGGAACTCTCTCATCCTCAGTGAACCGAGTAAACAAACCCTCAACCTGCAGACCACATAATCCAGAATATGAATAGCAAAGCTTTACCAAAACCTATCAACACATTCTCAACTTAGTTTCATTCTCCAAACATAAACTCTTCACATTCATTAAAGGTTGCGTGAGCTTCTCCCTACAAACACTATTCAGGATAAACGACGCAAAGGGATTTAAGGCTATTGAGAGGTGAAGTTCAGAGTGTTTAAGTGTTACCCAGAGCTCGAAGAGGATGCAGGATATCGCAAAAAATTGTAAGAGAGAATGGTTCCATTTGAGTTCCACATTCTCTAAACCACTTTTCCTCTATTTTTGCCAAGTCTCTCCGTGAGCTTCAATCCTCCATTCCAGCCACCTTTTAGACCTAAAATGGCTGAAAATAAAATAAAAGACTCGATAAATACCTACAAAACAAAGGTTAGAATGCGCCAAAAATATATTATATCAATTCCCCCAGATTTAGAACTTTGTTTGTCCTCAAACAAATTGAAGACCAAGTGAAAGAGAAGGGTTTGAAAACGCGGGAACTCTCTCATCCTCAGTGAACCGAGTAAACAACCCTCAACCGGTAGACCACATAATCCAGAATATGAATAGCAAAGCTTTACCAAAACCTATGAACACATTCTCAACATAGTTTCATTTTAGAAACATAAACTCTTCACATTCATTAAAGGTTGCGTGAGCTTCTCCCTACAAATACTATTGAGGGTAAACGACGCAAAAGGATTTAAGGCTATTGAGAGGTGAAGGTCAGAGTGTTTAAGGGTTACCCGGCGCTAGTAGATGATGCAGGATATCACCTAAAATTGTAAGAGAGAATGGGTCCATTTGAGTTTCACTTTCTCTAAACCACTTTTCCTCCATTTTCGCCAAGTCTCTCTATGAGCTTCAATCTTCCATTCCAGCCACCTTTTAGACCTACAATGACTCAAAATAAAATAAAAGACTCGATAAATACCTACAAAACAAAGGTTAGAATGCGTCAAAAACGCATTATATCAATTCTCCGAGACTTAGATCTTTGTTTGTCCTCAAACAAATTGAAGACCAAGTGAAAGAGAAGGGTTTGAAAAAGCAGGAACTCTCTCATCCTCATTGAACCGAGTGAACAAACCTCAACCTGCAGACCACATAATCCAAAATATGAATAGCAAAGCTTTACCAAAACCTCTCAATATATTCTCAACCTAGTTTCATTTTCCAAACATAAACTCTTCACATTCATTAAAGGTTGCGTGAGCTTCTCGCTACAAGCATTATTCAGGGTGGACGACGCTAAGGGATTTCAGGAAATTTAGAGGTGAATTTCAGAGTGTTTAAGGGATATCCGGCGCTCGTAGATGATGCAGGATATCACCAAAAATTGTAAGAGAGAATGGGTCCATTTGAGTTCTACATTCTCTAAATCACTTTTCCTTCATTTTCGCCAAGTCTCTCCGTGAGTTTCAATCCTCCATTCCAGCCACCTTTTAGACCTTAAATGACTCAAAATAAAATAAAAGACTCGATAAATACCTACAAAACAAATGTTAGAAGGCACCAAAAATGCGTTATATAAATTCCCCAGACTTAGATCTTTGTTTGTCCTCAAACAAATTGAATACCAAGTGAAAGAGAAGGGTTTGAAAACGCGGAAACTCTCTCATCCTCAGTGAAACGAGTAAACAAACCTCAACCTATAAAACACATTATATCAATTCCCCCAGACTTAGATCTTTGTTTGTTCTCAAAAAAATTGAAGACCAAGTGAAAGAGAAGGGTTTGAAAATGCGGGAACTCTCTCATCCTTAGTGAACCGAGTAAACAAACCTCAACCTGCAGACCACATAATCCAGAATAGGAATAGCAAAGCTTTACCAAAACCTCTCAACATATTCTCAACCTAGTTTTATTTTCCAAACATAAACTCTTCACATTCATTAAAGGTTGCGTGAGCTTCTCGCTACAAGCACTATTCAGGGTAGACGACGATAAGGGATTTAAGGCTATTGAGAGGTGAAGTTC
The DNA here is from genome assembly GCA_900406565.1 of Turritis glabra. NCBI lineage: Eukaryota > Viridiplantae > Streptophyta > Magnoliopsida > Brassicales > Brassicaceae > Turritis > Turritis glabra. The sequence continues at coordinate 16,229 of OVBN01000094.1, read as the reverse complement.
AGAGTGTTTAAGGGTTACCCGACACTCGTAGAGGATGCAGAATATCGCAAAAAATTGTAAGAGAGAATGGTTACATTTGAGTTCCACATTCTCACTTCTTTGGTCGTTCTCACGCACCCAATGCCTATACACCACCATGGATGATGAGACTAATCTCGCAGAAGCATTCATTGCCACCCTCTGCTCCACCTGATACTTGAGCTTCGCTACAGTCCAACAAATGACTGAAAACAAGCGCTTAGTGGGAGGCAACCCACTGTGGTAGTGCTTTTCTTTTTCTTTTTCTTGAGTCATTTTTTTTTTTTAGTCCGTTTGTCAGCTTATATTTGGAACTTGTATGGATTTATGATGCTTTATGTCAATGCTTTTAATCTCTGTGTGTGTGTTTACAGTGTTTTCTGGATTTAGATCGACATTACGATTTTTCTTGCTAGAAATCGTCTCTGCTTACAGGCAGGGTGTCGATCGCCACCAACCTCTGGTGTCGCTCGACACCGGCACCCCATCCAACACACCATTAGGCACAAACATCGAGTGACGCTCGACACTACTCATTGGTGTCGCTCGACACTGACAACAGGTTATTCTTGGATCTTCATTTTTCCACTCAATTCCATTGTATTTCTCTATTTTTGCCACTCTTGGGTTTGGTGCCACTGGGGACAGTGTCACTTAAGTCTGGGGGAGACAGTTGCTGACGTTTTGTTTGTTTTTGAGAGTCAGTCATGTCAGTTTTATTTCGTTTTTATTGAGTCAAAACTTTTGTTAGGAAATAACGACCTCTCTTCTTAGTCTATTTGCCTGTGTGATTAATGTTGTAGATTTAGTTCAAATCCGACTAATGGAAAACCCAAAGACTTATCAATGAACCAGAGCGATCCATACTTCGCAACAGAATCCACTACAGCCGGAGCTAATTTCTGATCTCTTCCTTTTACCTCATCAATGCAACTGGTTTTCATAGGGCTTGACTCTTCGTTTTTACCTGACAAACGAAACCCTAAGAAAAAGTGATGGTACTCCTCTCCCTTATTCAGTAAAAAAAAAAAAAATGTGTGTTTAAAATCAGAAAAGATGAGATGATTTTCTTTTGAGTAAAGGGATAGGAAAATTTCCAACGACCCCATTATTTTACTTTGAAAGGAATGATCACACGAAAGTTGGAAGCGAGGTTAGGAAAATTTTCTATGATATCATTATTCGCCTACACTTTTGATAAAAAAACAACAACACAAAAGATGTTGAGAAAAGAATAAGTCTGGGGGAGAGAAAGAATACCAAAGAGTGCGAAAATTGGTTGGTTTGTTATGGTATTGAACGGGAATGAGTCTAGAAGGTTCTTGGCACTGATTTCATTGATGAGACCCAGCGATGAGGGCTGTGGAGAATGTTGTGAAGTTGTGGGTTAAATTTGGGATGTTGAGATGTCTACGGAGAAGTACATGGTGGTTTGATTTGGATTAGTCTGCTAGACATGTGGATTTGGTTTGAATGCTCAATGCAATAGTCTACAAAGAGAGAGAGTTCCACGTTTTTCAAACCTCTTTCACAGGTTAAGTTTCTGTTTTGCTTGAGGGCAAGCAAAGGCTAAGTCTGGGGAGTTGATATATCATGGTTTTTACGGTTTTTAACCATGATATTAGTCTTGTTTTAGAGTCTTTTTAGTGTTTTTTGAGTCTTTTAGAGTATTTGCAGGTTTAGGTACGTTTTCGACTTATTTGGAGATTATGGGACGTTTTGGAGCAAGCCGAGAGACTGCGATGAAGAAACGAACTCGAAGAGCAAAATTGGTGTGGGTGTCGATCGACACTAGCCATTAGTGTCGGTCGACACCAATATCTGACAACAATTGAATTTCCTATCTTTTTGAAGTTTTGAAGAATTACAAATTTAGCCCAGAAGTTGTCCCAGTTTACAGAAAAAGCCCAAATCGTGTTTTAGCATATTTATAGGATTTTAAGGTCATTGTTTAGACCTATGCTTTAGAATGCTTGATTTTTGAGCAGCCACCTCTTCAGAGATTTTTGGAGAAGATTTCTAAACTCCTTTCTTCTTCTTTTTATTTTTTTAATGCAATTTATTCAGTTATTGATTTGTGTTTCATTAATCATGTCTGAGTAATCTTCCTGTTAGGTTTAGGGTATTCAAAGGAATTCATGAATTGTTAGGTTGTTAGATTGTTAGGTTGTTAGATTGTTAGGATTGAATCTATAGAGTTCTTCATGTAGATTGTGTTTATTGCTTATTATAGCTTAGCTACCTAGAATCTGATCTTAGGTTGATTAGTTGACACGAAAGTGTAATTGATTACCTGAACTATCTTAGATGAGCAAAATACCCTATTCGAAAAGAGATTTGGTTTAGAGATTTTGTGAACATATCAAACCTGAACTTTAATGCTTGTTTAACTTGAAGAATACGCAAAGAGATTTGGAATTCTAAAATTTAGGCATAGATAATCTTCGCAACGAAAGTTTGTTGATTTTACATTAGTGATTTGAGTTCTAAAATGATTCTTAATTACAATCCTGATAATTGTTTTGTTCTGCAATTCTGAATTTTCTGAAAATTTTCCTAAGTCTAGCATTTTTCCTCACTGAATTTACATCCTTTACTTTTTACTTTGTTAGTTTTACATTACATCTTTTGACATTTAGCTAAATTACCAAACAGATAACCTATTGCGTGAACATTAGTCCTTGTGGATTTGATCCCTAAGTACTAGACCAAGGGTAAATTTGAGCATATCACTTCTCGCTACAAGCACTATTCAGGGTAGACGACGCTAAGGGATTTAAGGCTATTGAGAGGTGAAGTTCAGAGTGTTTAAGGGTTACCCGGCGCTCGTTGAGGATGCAGGATATCGCAAACAATTGTAAGAGAGAATAGTTCCATTTGAGTTCCACATTCTCTAAACCACTTTTCCTCTATTTTCGCCAAGTCTCTCCGTGAGCTTCAATCCTCCATTCAAGCCACCTTTTAGACCTAAAATGACTCAAAATAAAATAAAAAACTCGATAATTACCTACAAAACAAAGGTTAGACGCAGTTATATCATTTCCCCCAGACTTTGATCTTTGTTTGTCCTCAAACAAATTCAAGACCAAGTGAAAGAGAATGGTTTGAAAACGCGGAAACTCTCTCATCCTCTGTAAACCGAGTAAATAATTCTCAACCTGCAGACCACATAATTCAGAATATGAATAGCAAAGCTTTACCAAAACCTCTAAACACATTCTCAACCTAGTTTATTTTCCAAACATAAACTCTTCACATTCATTAATGGTTGCGTGAGCTTCTCGCTTCAAGCACTATTTAGGGTAGACGACCCTAAGGGGTTTAAGGTTATTGAGAGGTGAAGTTCAGAGTGTTTAAGGGTTACCTGGCGCTTGTAGACGATGCAGGATATCGCAAAAAATTGTAAGAGAGAATGGTTCCATTTGAGTTCCACATTCTTGATATGTCTATATTTTACAGGTTTTACGCATTCATTACTCACCATTTTGGCATTGTTTCATCCTCTATTCATACAATTCATAGTGTTTTATGGCCACTTTGCATGTTTAGTAGGTTGTTGCATTAGCATTGCATGCATTCTTGCATTTCGAGTTGTTATCAGGTGATGAAGGAGTTCTTGAGGTCAAGAATGGAGTAGGGGGTGAATGTTGGGATTAAGCTAGAGAATGGAGACGTTTAGAAGAGAAGGAGAGTGTGTGGTGCAAGCTGCATGTGCAAGCTGCATGTGCAAATCGAGTCTGAACACTTTATCAATGCATTTGAAGTTTTAGCCAAGCTAGACCAGCCAACTCGATTTGCACATCGAGTCCAAGCCAAAACGGTCACCTTTGAAGTGTTTGGCCAAGCTCGATCAAGCCAACTCGATTTCCACATCGAGTCCAAGCCAAAATGGTCACCTTTGCAATTTTGCCAAGCTCGATGTAGGAACTCGATTTGCATATCGAGTTCAGCAGCCGACTTTGCTATTTTGTCTGTTTCTGTATTAGGATTTTGAACTGAGGCTATAAATATCCCTCTTATATTACACAAGGGATATTACGTTTTTCCTTAGGGTTTTTCTCTGTAGCCACCAAGAACACCTCTGATTTGTAATCCAGATATCTTTTGATCTATTGAGTTTTTGCATTGGCTTCTTTGAAACTTCTTGCTCCTCTCATCATTATCTTTCTGTTAGGCAAGTTTTATCAATTTCTGGGTTTGAGTTCTTGCTGTTCTTCATGGAGTCTGAGTAGTTTTCTAGGGTTCTTGAGGATGGGTTAGATTAGTGAGAAATCCTTAGTCTCCTAGGTCGTTTAAAGTTAGATTTCTATGAATCCCTTCTGGATTAGTGTTCTTAATGCTAATTTCTCCTTGATCACTTGGAATTAGAACCCAGACATTTCCACACCCACCAAGTGTTTGATGAAATGTCTGAACCAACTAATTCCAGAGATTTACATGTCTAGCCTAAGAGATTAGTTGTCTAGAGTGTTTATTGACTTTAATAGACTGAATCTTAATGCCTGTTAGGTTAGATTTCGCTAATGAAAGTTAGGTCTGGAACTAGCTTAGCTTGAGGTCTTTTGTCATGAGAATGAATCTGATTGCTTATGAGCCTATTGTCTAGGGATTAGCTCTGCTTGAGTTTGTTAAACACCTAGGTTGATAAAGGAGGAATCACTGATCCATTGTCCCATCCTTAGGAGCTTCTTGTTTATCTGAGTATTTGTTGCATTTCTGTAGCTTCTGCAGTTCTCTGTAGCTCCTGTAGCTTCTGTTAGTTACTGCTAGTTTTAATTGCTGTTGAGTTTCTTGTTCTGTCGATATTGATTTGGGTTCAACTTATATAGTTTTCCGGTTTATCGGTTGGAAACCCTTAACGAGTAGTGGAGAGATCCTAGAGATTAAAGACTACGGTTTGAAACGGTTCAGATTACTGGCCGGATCTCGTACTCGATATCATCTTGATGATATGGGAAACACAATGCCACGAACCTGAAAATCGATACATTTATGTTGATGCTTTCTGTTACTTAGGTTGTTAGATATAAAACCATATCACTTGGCTTGACTTAAATTGATCTGTTGCATCTTATCTGCTAGCATCACACCTGATTGGATTGATAACCTTCTCTACTGCAATGACATGATAGTGCATTAGGATAATTGATACAAAAATCTTACTATCAATTTGGCGCCGTTGCCGATTGGGTGTTTGTTTGTTACATTTAAGATTTCATATCACTTAAGATCAAGTTCGTATAAACTTTCCTTTGATATCTGATTTTGTGGTTCTTTCTCTGCTGCAGGTGCAAAACGAGCTTGACGTGCAGACTCGATCAACCAAATCGAGCTCCCAAATCGAGTCAAGCCTCCTAGTTTTATGCACACCAGATCGAAAGGCAACCACAACCTCATCCACTACCTTGACAATATCAACCAGTTACCACGTCAGTTGAGAGAGCAACGCGAAACCGTCAGAGTCGATCACGAGGATCCGGTTAGTATGGCACACCAGCAGGGCCACCAGGATGAGCAACCACCTGTTGCACAAAGATGGCCACGATACATTGGTGCAGGAGATGCCCCTAATACCCACACTCAAAGGCATGGGATTCTACCCCCTGTTGTCTAAAACAACAACTTCGAGATCAAGAGTGGTTTGATATCTATGGTTCAGAGCAACAAGTTCCATGGATTGCCAATGGAAGACCCGCTTGATCATCTTGATGAGTTTGACAGGCTCTGCAGCCTTACCAAGATTAATGGGGTCAGTGAGGATGGATTCAAGCTGAGACTTTTTCCATTCTCCCTTGGTGATAAAGCCCATCAGTGGGAGAAGGCTCTTCCTCCGGGATCAATTACCTCCTGGGATGACTGCAAGAGAGTTTTCCTTGCCAAGTTCTTTTCTAACTCAAGAACAGCTAGACTTAGGAATGAGATCTCCGGGTTTGCACAGAGAAATGGAGAAACTTTTTGTGAAGCTTGGGAGAGATTCAAGGGCTACCAATCTCAGTGCCCTCATCATGGATTCAGCCATGAGTCCCTTCTCAGCACTCTTTACAGAGGGGTTCTTCCAAAGATCTGAATGCTTCTAGATACTGCAAGCAATGGCAATTTCCTGAATAAAGATGTTGATGAAGGCTGGGAATTATTCGAGAACCTTGCTCAATCTGATGGGAACTATAATGAAGATTATGATCGAAGCATCAGGGGGAGTAATGATTCTGATGATAAGCATAGACGGGAGATTAAATCTCTGAATGAAAAGATTGATAAACTCATTCTAGTGCAGCAGAAGCAGGTTCACTTTGTATGTGATGAGGAACAACTTCAGGTTCAGGATGGGGTGCTTGATCAGCCGGAAGAGATCAGCTACATACAGAACCACGGTGGCTACAACAAAGGCTACAACAACTATAAGCCCAACCCCAATTTGTCTTATAGGAGTACAAATGTGGCAAACCCACAAGATCAAGTCTACCCTTCTCAGCCACAACAACCTCCGAGCAAACCATTCGTCCCGTATAATCAGAATCAAGGCTACGTCCCTAAGCAGCAGTTTCAGGGCGGTTATCAACAACATGGCGTAATGAGTCCACCAGGTTTTCAACCTCCACGAGCGCAACCACCCACCAACCCGGAACCGGACATGAAGATTATGCTACAGCAGCTTCTTCAAGGTCAGGCATCTGGTGCATTGGAGATGTCAAAAAAGCTTGCAGAGGTCCACACAAAGATAGACTGCACTTACAATGATCTTCACAGCAAATTCGAGACACTGAATTCAAAGATCAAGTACTTGGAAAGCAACTCTACATCCACTTCTTCCTCCAGGCCTGTAGGACAACTCCCTGGGAAATCAGTCCAAAATCCCAAGGAGTTTGTCAATGCCATCACACTTAGGAGTGGAAGAGAACTGCCCGCCCGAAAAGGACTTACTCCAGACACTGAGGACAGTGAAGACCAGGTCGGGGGGGATTTGTCCCAAGATGAAGTCCAGAAAGACCAACTCGATCACACCACTCGAGTGCATGATCGAGTGAGCGATCAAATGGAAGATCTACCTGATGATAGAGTAAATACTCATGTTGCTGAGAAACCAACTGTTGCAAAGAAAAAAGAAACATGTTTTGTTCCACCTCCATACAAACCTAAGCTTCCATTTCCAAGCAGATTCAGGCAAGAGAAAACGGAGAAGTATAAGGCTCTTTTTGATAAGCAGATAGGTGAAATTGAGATCAAGATGCCTCTGTTAGATGCTTTTATGCTGATACCTCCATATCAAAAATTTCTGAAAGATACATTGACAAGAAGGGTTAAAGAGCTTCAAGGAATGGTAGTGCTAAGTGAAGAATGCAGTGCTATTGTACAGAAGAGGGCGATCCAGAAGTTAGGCGATCCTGGTTGTTTCACCTTGCCCTGTTCCTTGGGACCGTTGAGCTTTAAGAACTGTCTGTGCGATCTTGGAGCCTCGATAAGCCTTATGCCGCTTTCAGTAGCCAAGAGATTGGGGTTCAGTAAATACAAGGCTTGCAACATCTCTCTGGTATTAGCTGATAGATCGGTTAGAATACCACACGGTGTTCTAGAAGATCTACCTCTGAGGATTGGATATGTGGATATCCCCACAGATTTCGTAGTGTTGGAGATGGATGAGGAACCAAGAGATCCTCTAATATTGGGAAGACCTTTCCTAGTTACAGCTGGAGCAATTATAGATGTCAAGAAGGGAAAGATCGAGCTGAACCTAGGAAAGGACCTAATGATGAAGTTTGACATCAGAGACGCCATGAAGAAGCCTACAATAAAGGGTCAGCTTTTCTGGATTGAAGAGATGGATCAACTTGCTGATGAACTGCTAGAAGAACTCAATGAAGAAGACCATCTTCAGATTACTTTGACTAAGAGTGGTGAAGCTGGGTATCTACACAATGAAACCTTGGGTTATGAGATGCTGTTAGACTCAGACAAAGCAGTAGAGAAGTCAGAAGTTTTTGAGGACTTGGTTGGGGCAGAAAGAGAAGCTATGGCAGTGATTGGAGAACATTCAGCTCAAGCTCGATCTGCAGACTCGATTTGCAAACAGAGCTCGACATCGATTCGACCACATTGTTTCAACTCGACCAGCAAGCTCGACCTGCAACTCGAGCTTGTCAATCCTACATCTGACGATTGGTCAGAGCTGAAGGCACCTAAGGTGGACCTCAAACCACTTCCCCAAGGGCTAAGGTACGCTTTTCTAGGCCCCAAATCTACCTATCCAGTCATAGTAAATGCTGAACTGAAAGATGATGAAGTGCAATTGCTATTGACCGAACTGAAGAGGTTTAGGAAAGCTATAGGATATTCATTGGATGACATTAAAGGAATTTCGCCTAGCTTATGCACTCATAGGATTAATCTTGAGGATGAATCATATGCTAGCATAGAACCTCAGAGAAGATTGAATCCAAATTTGAAGGAGGTTGTTAAAAAGGAAATTCTTAAGTTGTTAGAAGCTGGTGTTATTTATCCTATTTCTGATAGCACTTGGATATCCCCTGTGCATTGTGTTCCAAAAAAGGGTGGTATAACTGTTGCGAAAACTGATAAGGATGAGCTTATTCCCACTAGAACAATTACTGGCCATAGGATGTGCATAGACTATAGGAAACTGAATGCTGCATCTAGGAAAGATCATTTCCCATTGCCATTTATTGATCAAATGCTAGAGAGGCTTGCAAACCATCCTTATTATTGTTTCCTAGATGGATACAGTGGGTTCTTTCAGATTCCCATACATCCTAATGATCAGGAAAAAACTACATTTATCTGCCCTTATGGAACGTTTGCCTACAGGAGAATGCCGTTTGGTCTATGTAATGCACCTGCTACCTTTCAGAGGTGTATGATCTCTATCTTCTCGGATTTGATAGAGGAGATGGTGGAGGTATTCATGGATGACTTTTCCGTGTATGGCTCCTCCTTCTCCTCATGTTTGCTGAACTTGTGCAGGGTACTCTCTAGGTGTGAAGAGACCAACCTGGTTCTGAACTGGGAGAAATGCCACTTTATGGTCAGAGAGGGTATTGTTTTGGGGCACAAGGTTTCTGAGAAAGGGATAGAGGTAGACAAAGCTAAGGTTGATGTGATGATGCAGCTGCAACCGCCGAAGACAGTCAAGGATATCAGAAGTTTCCTTGGGTATGCTGGTTTTTACAGGCGGTTCATCAAGGATTTCTCTAAGGTAGCCAGACCACTCACAAGGCTACTCTGCAAGGAGATAGAGTTCAACTTCGATTCTGAATGTTTAGAGGCTTTCCAGCTGATCAAGGAAGCTTTGATCTCAGCTCCAATAGTCCAAGCTCCTAACTGGGACTACCCATTCGAGATAATGTGTGATGCATCTGATTATGCAGTGGGGGCTGTTTTGGGGCAGAGGATTGACAAGAAGTTGCATGTTATCTACTATGCCAGCAGAACCTTAGATGAAGCACAAGGGAGATATGCAACCACAGAGAAGGAGCTATTAGCAGTGGTATTTGCCTTCGAAAAGTTCAGAAGCTACCTGGTGGGATCCAAGGTCATTGTCTACACAGATCATACAGCCCTGAGGCACATTTATGCAAAAAAGGATACAAAGCCTAGACTGCTAAGATGGATACTGCTGCTGCAAGAATTTGATATGGAGATAGTTGATAAAAAGGGTATCGAGAATGGAGTAGCTGATCACTTGTCAAGGATGAAGATAGAGGATGCACTGCCCATAGATGATTCTATGCCTGAAGAATCACTAATGGCTCTCAAGACTCGACCACTACCCGAAACGCACTCTGGATTTCCAAATCATGCAGCGACCTCTGGTGCAGCAGTTGAAACCTCGGTATTGAAGGGAGAAAAGCTACCCTGGTATGCAGACCTGGTTAACTACATGGTTGTTGGAGAAGTCCCCAAAAGTTTGGATTCTTACAAAAGGAAAAAGCTCTTCAGAGATGTTAACCACTACTATTGGGATGAACCATATCTCTACAAGAAGGGGTCAGATGGTTTGTTCAGAAGATGCATAGCTGAAGAGGATGTGAGAGGAGTTCTAGAACATTGCCATGGATCCGCGTATGGGGGTCACTTTGCTACATTCAAGACTGTTCAGAAGATCCTTCAAGCAGGCTTGTAGTGGCCTAGCATGTTCAAGGATGCTCAGAGCTTCATCGCCAAGTGTGACCCGTGTCAGAGAATGGGTAATATAAGCCGAAGGAACGAGATGCCGCAGAACCCTATACTGGAAGTTGAAATATTCGACGTCTGGGGGATCGATTTCATGGGGCCTTTCAACCCACCATCTTTTGGAAACAGCTACATACTGGTGGCTGTAGACTATGTATCAAAGTGGGTTGAGGCCATTGCTTGTCCAACCAACGATGCTAAGGTCGTGCTGAAGATGTTCAAGAGCATAATCTTCCCCAGGTTTGGCGTTCCAAGGGTGGTCATCAGTGATGGAGGATCTCACTTCATCAACAAACGGTTTGAGAATCTGTTAAAGAAGCATGGGGTGAAGCACAAGGTTGCAACACCTTATCATCCCCAGACCAGTGGCCAAGTGGAAGTCTCTAACAAGCAGATTAAGGCGATCCTTGCAAGAGTAGTGGGGGTTTCAAAAAGGGATTGGTCAGTCAAGCTCGATGACACTCTCTGGGCCTACAGAACAGCATTCAAAACCCCCATAGGGAGAACACCGTTCCAGCTGCTCTACGGAAAGGCATGCCATCTACCAGTAGAGATTGAGTACAAAGCTTTATGGGCAACTAAGCTTTTGAACCTTGATATCAAGACAGCTCAGGAGAAAAGAGCAATGGATTTGCATGAGCTGGAAGAAATAAGGCTCGACGCCTATGAGAGTTCCAAGCTTTACAAGGAAAGTACGAAAGCTTTCCATGACAAAAGGATTACGCCAAAGGAGTTCAAGGCTGGTGATAAAGTGCTCCTTTTCAACTCAAGACTCAAGCTCTTCCCAGGAAACTTAAGTCGAGATGGTCAGGACCTTTCGACGTCAAGGAAGTATTGCCTTATGGAGCTATCACCCTGATCAGTAAAGAGGGATCAGAATTCACCGTGAATGGGCAAAGACTCAAGTCCTATATGGCAGATCGCATCATTCCAGAGGGGACCTCAGTTCCTCTTTGTGAACCGTCCAAAGTCTAATCAGGAGGTGGAGTCAAGCTTTGAGACTTAAAACAAGCTCACTTGGGAGGAAGTCCCATGACTATCTTTGTACATAACATTTCTAGATTTAGGACTTTTTAATCTTTTGTTTAAGTGTTTTAGACGGTAGAGACAGGGAAGGCGTTTGAGCAAGAAATGGGCAGAAACAGAGGAGGCGCAAGTTCGGACACGAACTCGATCTGCATAGCTCGATTTGAAAATCAAGCCCAACAAAATTTTGGCAAAAATTTAGCAAGCTCGGTGAGTCAACTCGAGTTCCCAACTCGAGCTCAACCAGGTTCCCTCCTAAATTTGAAATTTGAATTTGAATTTTGGATTTTGAATGCAACTACGAGGCTCCTCTTTGTTTCCCCCCCCCCCCTTCTCTTGCAATTATGTCTAGGTTCATTCCCCCAATTCCTTTAAAAAGACAAACATGTTGCCATAACACCCACACTCACCTCTCATTTATAATTCTCCATAGCATAGTTTCTCTCTAGTTCTTGGTTTTTCCATCTAGTTTTGACAATGATTAACATGCTCAAGCTCTCAAGGCGTTCCAAGTAAGTTTCTTCCACTCTCTGTTCTTGAATTTTCTGGAAATTTATGCTTGTATTGTTAGAAACTTGCGATTTCGACCTTAAGCTAGATATACTCGAACTTATGGGACTGGGTTTTAGGTCGAGTGTGTTCAGGAATTAAGGATCCTTCTGAGATAGCGGTTGATTACTCTTGAGATAGAACTAGGAACCGAACCTTTTTCCTATGCATATACGTTTTTGCTCTCTGGAATTATAGCTCGATGGCTGTTCTTGAATCATGTTGCTGGACTCGTTTAACGTATACACTGTTTCTGGGGAGAGCTCGAGTTGCAAATCGAGTTCACAAGTCGAGTTAGACAAAACAATTGAAAATGTTCTGTTCAGCTCGATTTATGAGCTCGATATGCATATCGAGTGTAAGCATACGCCTAATTCTTCCAAACTTTCAATGCATCTCAGGTACCCACTACCGCAGCAAAGACCACCAAAGTCCTCCGCTGAAGCTATTGCAAGGAGAATCTCAGAGATCCGAGGACCTCAGCCTCGAGGAAAAGAACCCATGGTCCAAGATGATGAGGATGTTTCCAAAGAGTACTCTAAGAAGAGGAATGATATTGCCCAAGGAAAGAAGCGGATGGAGCTGATTGATGAAGCTGTATACAGTGAGGGCGAAGCGGTTGAAACCGAGAAGGCTGGGAAGCCCATGAGGAAGCCACGGAAGTCGCTTACTCAAGACGAACTCCTTGATGTCTTTTTGGGCATGGAGTTCAAAGGAACCAGATACCCCCACCAAGAGACAATGAAGGAGCTTGGTATCCACAGAGATGTGGGATATTTGTTCGAGATGTGCAACCTCGCCACCTTCATGAGTTTCAGCTTTGAGGCTTTCAAAGAAGCGACTTGCCATTTCCTTGCCTCCCTGAATGTACACTTTTATGACGATGAACCAGAGGTTGATTCGGATGGAGGGCTAGGATACATAAGCTTCACGATCCGGAAACAAGAATTCACCCTCACCATCAAGCAGCTCGATGTGTTGTTTGGATTCCCGAGTGGAATGGACGTGAACCCAGACTTTGATAAGGCAGAACTCATGGGGGTATGGAGAACAATTGGGGGAAACAGCGATTATTCCTCTTCCAGGTCCAAAAGTGCACAAATAAGAAGCCCGGTTCTCCGCTATATGCACAAGGCTCTGGCCAACACCTTCTTTGCTACAGCTGATTGATGAAGCACTAAAGGGCATACTAGATTCTACAATGGATGGGAGAATTCTAATGGGTGATCGCTCTGATACTGGACTCACTATTTTGCTGCTGGACCAACTATTGAGCTACAAGGAATGGGCTGCCATGATGCACAAAAAGGGAACCAAAGGAGAACTGTGCGTTGGAGGAGTAGTAACACCCATTTTAGTCGCTTGCGGAGTGGATCTTGATTCAGAACCCACAGTTGCTGCGCCAAGATGGATTGATGTCCCAAACCTGATGAAGACAAGGTTTCTTGACCGGAAAAACGCGAATGGGATGCACCTCTACAGGTTCACCCACCCAGAAGCTGGAGAAACCAAACTTGCCCTTCCTTGCCCGATTGTCACCAAGATAAGAATGGGGGACAACATCGATTTCTGGCCACCATCCAACATCCTCCATGATTCCTCCCAAGCGAACACTCAACCAGCTCAGGCTACCTTCGATGCAGACATGGAAGTCGAACCAGATATGTATTACTTTGAAGAATCTGCTGTACCAACTCAGAGCCACAGTTTGAAAGAAGCTTACAAGCGAATCAGTCTTCTCCAAAAATGGAACAAGTTCCAGGACAAGACAATCACAGCACTGAAAGGCACGGTCAGAGAGCTAAAGGACTCCATGAAAGAAATGAGGGGGCAATTCAAGGAGTTTCAAAGCAAGCTGAGCGGATCTTCCTCTAGTAAAGTCACAATCTCACCAAGTGCTTTGCAAAGAAGTGGATCCTACAGCATAGCCCCTAGGCGCAACATTCCCATCGATCCTCCAAGGGCATCCTCCTTTGAGCCAAGGCAGCGAAAAAGACGAGCAGCTGATTCAAGTGAAGTGCCAGAATTGAGCTCGACCGCCCCACTCGATCTACACGTCGAGCCTGCATACACCAGACAGAGCATGGAGGATTCACTCGCTTCCTTCTTCACCAGACCTTGAGCTAACTCTTTCACCCTACCATTGCACTTTCATTTGCATGTTCTATTGTTTTTCTTGTCGATCTTTAAATCTTTCTTCAGATTTTTATTACACAAGGGACTGTGTAATTTAAGTTTGGGGGAGGATTTAAGATGTGTTTGATGTTTGTTTCTATGAATCTTATTTTCAAATCGCATACTTGTGTCTACATAACATCTAAAGCATAGAAAAACCATAAAAATTTGAAAATTCTCGAAAAATTATCCAAAAAAAAAAAAAAAAGTGTGTTCATGTAGTTTGCATATGCATATAGGATTGAGTCTAGAATGTTTCATATAGGGCTGTTGCATCCAGCATAGGGGACGATGATGAATTCAACCTTGTTAGCTTGCTTAAATCTCCAGATTAGGATCAATGCCCTCGTTTTTAGCTCTTTGATGCATGGTGATTGAGTTTGAAACATAAGACTGAAACAAACTCTGAACTCTCGAATTGCATTCTAGTCTTAATTGAAGCATGTTGTGACTTGACATCATTTCCTACTTAGAAGAACCTAATCTTGACTTGCAATTATCTGGTTGTGCATTGCATGTAAGCTCATGGATACCATATACATATTTGGATCATCTTTCCCTTTTCACCACTCTTGTTGATCCAAGTAGCTGACCCCATCTATGGATCAGTTTCTCCTCACCCATAACCTAACCTTCTTTCAAGCCAACTATGTTTTTCTGAGTGTGAGGCCATTTTCTGGATTGAGTTTGGTAGAAAGTGTTAGGTTTGAGCCGACAGGAATGAAACCTTGTGTAGTTCTAGTTCGCATTATTCGGACTAGATAGGACTAGGTTGGAACTTGTCACAGGGTTTGGGATTGGATTTGTGCTGAACAGAATAGAAAATAAAAGTTTGAAGAAAAAGAAGGGATAGAGTCTTTAGGAGGGAGAATGTGTTTCTAAGTATATATGTTCTAGTAAAGGATTTGGGAAATGCAAAGTATAGAAAAAAAGAGAAGTGCATAGCAAAAGCTTTTGAAAGAGAAGAAAAGAGAACCATAGTGTTTAAAAGAAAACCCCAATCCGCTAGATGAGTCAAAAAGAAAAACCTCTCCTAAGACTTAGAAGAAAGAATGAATGGGTGTGCTCAAAAAGAGCTGAAGCTGAAGGGTAGACTTAGGACAATCTAGGCTTAGAGAGATAGGAGTAAAACGTCTGGGTGCCTTTGGGTAGACAAGGTTTTATTCTTGTATGCATCTATTGGTCCTTACCTTTAGCCTTCTTCTGTAGCTCAATCCACTTTCTGAGAGAACCTTGATCATGACTGATAAACCCACTCTAAAGGAGATTATTTTTGTCTCCAGCCTTTCTTACCAAGCCAAATGAGTTTGCAGACATTGCATAACCAGATCCATGTTCTTGTTTAATGAATGTTAAAGGAAATGATGAATTTGAATGCATGTGTAGATGAAGGATTAGAATCAATTCTTGTGGTGATGAGCTTGTCTAAAATTCTTAAGTAAAATTCTTTCACCTTGCATCATAGAACTAATAACTTGGACCTTGATTCTAACTACTGAATGTTGCAAGCTTTAGGTTCTGAGACCCCACCTCCAAACCTCTCCTTCAACTAATTCTTGTCCACCTGCTTGAGGGCAAGCAAGAACTAAGTTTGGGGGAGTTGATATGTCTATATTTTACAGGTTTTACGCATTCATTACTCACCATTTTGGCATTGTTTCATCCTCTATTCATACAATTCATAGTGTTTTATGGCCACTTTGCATGTTTAGTAGGTTGTTGCATTAGCATTGCATGCATTCTTGCATTTCGAGTTGTTATCAGGTGATGAAGGAGTTCTTGAGGTCAAGAATGGAGTAGGGGGTGAATGTTGGGATTAAGCTAGAAGAATGGAGACGTTTAGAAGAGAAGGAGAGTGTGTGGTGCAAGCTGCATGTGCAAGCTGCATGTGCAAATCAGGTCTGAACACTTTATCAATGCATTTGAAGTTTTAGCCAAGCTCGACCAGCCAACACGATTTGCACATCAAGTCCAAGCCAAAACGGTCACTTTTGAAGTGTTTGGCCAAGCTCGATCAAGCCAACTCGATTTCCACATCGAGTCCAAGCCAAAATGGTCACCTTTGCAATTTTGCCAAGCTCGATGTAGGAACTCGATTTGCATATCGAGTTCAGCAGCCGACTTTGCTATTTTGTCTGTTTCTGTATTAGGATTTTGAATTGAGGCTATAAATATCCCTCTTATATTACACAAGGGATATTACGTTTTTCCTTAGGGTGTTCCTCTGTAGCCACCAAAAACACCTCTGATTTGTAATCCAGATAACTTTTCACATT